>CM066156.1:10000-12500 GCA_033617975.1 Populus alba x Populus glandulosa | reverse complement strand
TTTTTGGGCCGATAAGATTAGAGTTACCGACTCTAATACTCGATGCACTCTTGACCCCATCCCTCGTAAGCCGGTTGGCTCTCGTCTCAAAATGACTAGGGGACTATGGGAGAAGTCTTCTACGGTGTGGCATCGTTGCCTAGTCGGTTTTTTTCCTGGTTTTAAGCTTCCTTATTCTGCTATGAATTCAATTGCTCACAGGATATGGAAGAGGTTTGGCCTTGAGGATGTGACATCCTTGGCCAATGGATTTACAATGTTTCGTTTCAAAACAGAAGATGAGCTTCAAAAGGTCATTGAAAATGGTCCTTGGATGTTTGGTGGGAAAGCTATTATTCTTCAGAAATGGCATTCTGGGTTTGTCTTCGACATGAACAAGATCACCAAACTTCCAGTATGGATTCAGATATATGATCTACCTTTTCCTTTATGGACAAAGGAGGGTTTAAGTGAGGTAGCCAGTATGGTGGGCCAACCACTCTCTTGTGATGAGTTGACACTTGGATGTAAGCGCCTAGACTACGCGCGGTTGTGTGTAGAGGTAGATGCATCTCTACCATTTGTCCACAAATTTGAACTTGAGTTCTCCAATACTATCAGAGAAGTTCATGTGAACTATGAATGGAAGCCGAAGAGATGTGAAAAATGCCATGTTTTTGGTCACTCATGTCAACCTTCAGCTGATAAGCAGGGTAACAGTGATGCCTCTCCTAGTCATCAGGTTAAAGGTAATGCCTCACATGCCTCTAACACAGATGATAAGCAGCTTAACGGTGATGCCTCTACTAGTCATCAGGGTAAAGGTAAAGCCATTACCTCTCTAGCCACAAACACAGATGAGATGTCCTCTGAAGAATCAGATTCCTCAGGAGAGACAGATACAGATCGTTCAGATGAGACAGATTCAGATGAGTCAGCCTCTGATTCCTTAGACGAGAGTCAGCTGAAGCCGTCTGATCTTGGTGATGTTAACCCGATAACTCCTCCACTGTCCACAAACAACCATGTTCGGACAACTCCTCTAGAGTTGCCTATGTGCACTACTAGTAAGCAAATGGCTTTGCCATCTTCTTCAGAAACCAGTTCTTCATCTCAGGTACCTCCCACATATTTACCTAAGATGACACCATCTCGAGCACGTCCTCCAGAATCTTCTGCTGCACATTCTGTTGGATGTGATGACACTGGATTTACACTTGTTACTAGGAGGAAAAAGAAGAAGGATACTACTCATCGTGTGGCACCATCCTTTTTACCTTCCAGTTGAGCGATGATCTTACTTGAGTTTTGATTATTTCTGTACCAACCGTTTCAACGGTTTATGCTGCTTTGTATGTTTTCTTTCGATGTACAAGCTTGTTTCCTTTTTGCTGACCTTCTAGGTCCTTTGTAATACTTGGGGTATACCTCTCGTATCATGTACTTTTTTTGGATCTATACAACTTAACTTTTATTCAAAAAAGTTTAGGGTTTAGGGTTTAGGGTTTAGGGTTTAGGGTTTAGGGTTTAGGGTTTAGGGTTTAGGGTTTAGGGTTTAGGGTTTAGGGTTTAGGGTTTAGGGTTTAGGGTTTAGGGTTAAAAGGGTTTAGGGTTAAAAGGGTTTAGGGTTAAAAGGGTTTAGGGTTTAGGGTTTAGGGTTTAGGGTTTAGGGTTTAGGGTTTAGGGTTTAGGGTTTAGGGTTTAGGGTTTAGGGTTTAGGGTTTAGGGTTTAGGGTTTAGGGTTTAGGGTTTAGGGTTTAGGGTTTAGGGTTTAGGGTTTAGGGTTTAGGGTTTAGGGTTTAGGGTTTAGGGTTTAGGGTTTAGGGTTTAGGGTTTAGGGTTTAGGGTTTAGGGTTTAGGGTTTAGGGTTTAGGGTTTAGGGTTTAGGGTTTAGGGTTTAGGGTTTAGGGTTTAGGGTTTAGGGTTTAGGGTTTAGGGTTTAGGGTTTAGGGTTTAGGGTTTAGGGTTTAGGGTTTAGGGTTTAGGGTTTAGGGTTTAGGGTTTAGGGTTTAGGGTTTAGGGTTTAGGGTTTAGGGTTTAGGGTTTAGGGTTTAGGGTTTAGGGTTTAGGGTTTAGGGTTTAGGGTTTAGGGTTTAGGGTTTAGGGTTTAGGGTTTAGGGTTTAGGGTTTAGGGTTTAGGGTTTAGGGTTTAGGGTTTAGGGTTTAGGGTTTAGGGTTTAGGGTTTAGGGTTTAGGGTTTAGGGTTTAGGGTTTAGGGTTTAGGGTTTAGGGTTTAGGGTTTAGGGTTTAGGGTTTAGGGTTTAGGGTTTAGGGTTTAGGGTTTAGGGTTTAGGGTTTAGGGTTTAGGGTTTAGGGTTTAGGGTTTAGGGTTTAGGGTTTAGGGTTTAGGGTTTAGGGTTTAGGGTTTAGGGTTTAGGGTTTAGGGTTTAGGGTTTAGGGTTTAGGGTTTAGGGTTTAGGGTTTAGGGTTTAGGGTTTAGGGTTTAGGGTTTAGGGTTTAGGGTTTAGGGTTTAGGGTTTAGGGTTTAGGGTTTAGGGTTTAGGGTTTAGGGTTTAGGGTT
>CM066156.1:0-2500 GCA_033617975.1 Populus alba x Populus glandulosa | reverse complement strand
GTTTAGGGTTTAGGGTTTAGGGTTTAGGGTTTAGGGTTTAGGGTTTAGGGTTTAGGGTTTAGGGTTTAGGGTTTAGGGTTTAGGGTTTAGGGTTTAGGGTTTAGGGTTTAGGGTTTAGGGTTTAGGGTTTAGGGTTTAGGGTTTAGGGTTTAGGGTTTAGGGTTTAGGGTTTAGGGTTTAGGGTTTAGGGTTTAGGGTTTAGGGTTTAGGGTTTAGGGTTTAGGGTTTAGGGTTTAGGGTTTAGGGTTTAGGGTTTAGGGTTTAGGGTTTAGGGTTTAGGGTTTAGGGTTTAGGGTTTAGGGTTTAGGGTTTAGGGTTTAGGGTTTAGGGTTTAGGGTTTAGGGTTTAGGGTTTAGGGTTTAGGGTTTAGGGTTTAGGGTTTAGGGTTTAGGGTTTAGGGTTTAGGGTTTAGGGTTTAGGGTTTAGGGTTTAGGGTTTAGGGTTTAGGGTTTAGGGTTTAGGGTTTAGGGTTTAGGGTTTAGGGTTTAGGGTTTAGGGTTTAGGGTTTAGGGTTTAGGGTTTAGGGTTTAGGGTTTAGGGTTTAGGGTTTAGGGTTTAGGGTTTAGGGTTTAGGGTTTAGGGTTTAGGGTTTAGGGTTTAGGGTTTAGGGTTTAGGGTTTAGGGTTTAGGGTTTAGGGTTTAGGGTTTAGGGTTTAGGGTTTAGGGTTTAGGGTTTAGGGTTTAGGGTTTAGGGTTTAGGGTTTAGGGTTTAGGGTTTAGGGTTTAGGGTTTAGGGTTTAGGGTTTAGGGTTTAGGGTTTAGGGTTTAGGGTTTAGGGTTTAGGGTTTAGGGTTTAGGGTTTAGGGTTTAGGGTTTAGGGTTTAGGGTTTAGGGTTTAGGGTTTAGGGTTTAGGGTTTAGGGTTTAGGGTTTAGGGTTTAGGGTTTAGGGTTTAGGGTTTAGGGTTTAGGGTTTAGGGTTTAGGGTTTAGGGTTTAGGGTTTAGGGTTTAGGGTTTAGGGTTTAGGGTTTAGGGTTTAGGGTTTAGGGTTTAGGGTTTAGGGTTTAGGGTTTAGGGTTTAGGGTTTAGGGTTTAGGGTTTAGGGTTTAGGGTTTAGGGTTTAGGGTTTAGGGTTTAGGGTTTAGGGTTTAGGGTTTAGGGTTTAGGGTTTAGGGTTTAGGGTTTAGGGTTTAGGGTTTAGGGTTTAGGGTTTAGGGTTTAGGGTTTAGGGTTTAGGGTTTAGGGTTTAGGGTTTAGGGTTTAGGGTTTAGGGTTTAGGGTTTAGGGTTTAGGGTTTAGGGTTTAGGGTTTAGGGTTTAGGGTTTAGGGTTTAGGGTTTAGGGTTTAGGGTTTAGGGTTTAGGGTTTAGGGTTTAGGGTTTAGGGTTTAGGGTTTAGGGTTTAGGGTTTAGGGTTTAGGGTTTAGGGTTTAGGGTTTAGGGTTTAGGGTTTAGGGTTTAGGGTTTAGGGTTTAGGGTTTAGGGTTTAGGGTTTAGGGTTTAGGGTTTAGGGTTTAGGGTTTAGGGTTTAGGGTTTAGGGTTTAGGGTTTAGGGTTTAGGGTTTAGGGTTTAGGGTTTAGGGTTTAGGGTTTAGGGTTTAGGGTTTAGGGTTTAGGGTTTAGGGTTTAGGGTTTAGGGTTTAGGGTTTAGGGTTTAGGGTTTAGGGTTTAGGGTTTAGGGTTTAGGGTTTAGGGTTTAGGGTTTAGGGTTTAGGGTTTAGGGTTTAGGGTTTAGGGTTTAGGGTTTAGGGTTTAGGGTTTAGGGTTTAGGGTTAGGGTTTAGGGTTTAGGGTTTAGGGTTTAGGGTTTAGGGTTTAGGGTTTAGGGTTTAGGGTTTAGGGTTTAGGGTTTAGGGTTTAGGGTTTAGGGTTTAGGGTTTAGGGTTTAGGGTTTAGGGTTTAGGGTTTAGGGTTTAGGGTTTAGGGTTTAGGGTTTAGGGTTTAGGGTTTAGGGTTTAGGGTTTAGGGTTTAGGGTTTAGGGTTTAGGGTTTAGGGTTTAGGGTTTAGGGTTAGGGTTTAGGGTTTAGGGTTTAGGGTTTAGGGTTTAGGGTTTAGGGTTTAGGGTTTAGGGTTTAGGGTTTAGGGTTTAGGGTTTAGGGTTTAGGGTTTAGGGTTTAGGGTTTAGGGTTTAGGGTTTAGGGTTTAGGGTTTAGGGTTTAGGGTTTAGGGTTTAGGGTTTAGGGTTTAGGGTTTAGGGTTTAGGGTTTAGGGTTTAGGGTTTAGGGTTTAGGGTTTAGGGTTTAGGGTTTAGGGTTTAGGGTTTAGGGTTTAGGGTTTAGGGTTTAGGGTTTAGGGTTTAGGGTTTAGGGTTTAGGGTTTAGGGTTTAGGGTTTAGGGTTTAGGGTTTAGGGTTTAGGGTTTAGGGTTTAGGGTTTAGGGTTTAGGGTTTAGGGTTTAGGGTTTAGGGTTTAGGGTTTAGGGTTTAGGGTTTAGGGTTTAGGGTTTAGGGTTTAGGGTTTAGGGTTTAGGGTTTAGGGTTTAGGGTTTAGGGTTTAGGGTTTAGGGTTTAGGGTTTAGGGTTTAGGGTTTAGGGTTTAGGGTTTAGGGTTTAGGGTTTAGGGTT
>CM066155.1:15642500-15645000 GCA_033617975.1 Populus alba x Populus glandulosa | reverse complement strand
TAAACCCTAAACCCTAAACCCTAAACCCTAAACCCTAAACCCTAAACCCTAAACCCTAAACCCTAAACCCTAAACCCTAAACCCTAAACCCTAAACCCTAAACCCTAAACCCTAAACCCTAAACCCTAAACCCTAAACCCTAAACCCTAAACCCTAAACCCTAAACCCTAAACCCTAAACCCTAAACCCTAAACCCTAAACCCTAAACCCTAAACCCTAAACCCTAAACCCTAAACCCTAAACCCTAAACCCTAAACCCTAAACCCTAAACCCTAAACCCTAAACCCTAAACCCTAAACCCTAAACCCTAAACCCTAAACCCTAAACCCTAAACCCTAAACCCTAAACCCTAAACCCTAAACCCTAAACCCTAAACCCTAAACCCTAAACCCTAAACCCTAAACCCTAAACCCTAAACCCTAAACCCTAAACCCTAAACCCTAAACCCTAAACCCTAAACCCTAAACCCTAAACCCTAAACCCTAAACCCTAAACCCTAAACCCTAAACCCTAAACCCTAAACCCTAAACCCTAAACCCTAAACCCTAAACCCTAAACCCTAAACCCTAAACCCTAAACCCTAAACCCTAAACCCTAAACCCTAAACCCTAAACCCTAAACCCTAAACCCTAAACCCTAAACCCTAAACCCTAAACCCTAAACCCTAAACCCTAAACCCTAAACCCTAAACCCTAAACCCTAAACCCTAAACCCTAAACCCTAAACCCTAAACCCTAAACCCTAAACCCTAAACCCTAAACCCTAAACCCTAAACCCTAAACCCTAAACCCTAAACCCTAAACCCTAAACCCTAAACCCTAAACCCTAAACCCTAAACCCTAAACCCTAAACCCTAAACCCTAAACCCTAAACCCTAAACCCTAAACCCTAAACCCTAAACCCTAAACCCTAAACCCTAAACCCTAAACCCTAAACCCTAAACCCTAAACCCTAAACCCTAAACCCTAAACCCTAAACCCTAAACCCTAAACCCTAAACCCTAAACCCTAAACCCTAAACCCTAAACCCTAAACCCTAAACCCTAAACCCTAAACCCTAAACCCTAAACCCTAAACCCTAAACCCTAAACCCTAAACCCTAAACCCTAAACCCTAAACCCTAAACCCTAAACCCTAAACCCTAAACCCTAAACCCTAAACCCTAAACCCTAAACCCTAAACCCTAAACCCTAAACCCTAAACCCTAAACCCTAAACCCTAAACCCTAAACCCTAAACCCTAAACCCTAAACCCTAAACCCTAAACCCTAAACCCTAAACCCTAAACCCTAAACCCTAAACCCTAAACCCTAAACCCTAAACCCTAAACCCTAAACCCTAAACCCTAAACCCTAAACCCTAAACCCTAAACCCTAAACCCTAAACCCTAAACCCTAAACCCTAAACCCTAAACCCTAAACCCTAAACCCTAAACCCTAAACCCTAAACCCTAAACCCTAAACCCTAAACCCTAAACCCTAAACCCTAAACCCTAAACCCTAAACCCTAAACCCTAAACCCTAAACCCTAAACCCTAAACCCTAAACCCTAAACCCTAAACCCTAAACCCTAAACCCTAAACCCTAAACCCTAAACCCTAAACCCTAAACCCTAAACCCTAAACCCTAAACCCTAAACCCTAAACCCTAAACCCTAAACCCTAAACCCTAAACCCTAAACCCTAAACCCTAAACCCTAAACCCTAAACCCTAAACCCTAAACCCTAAACCCTAAACCCTAAACCCTAAACCCTAAACCCTAAACCCTAAACCCTAAACCCTAAACCCTAAACCCTAAACCCTAAACCCTAAACCCTAAACCCTAAACCCTAAACCCTAAACCCTAAACCCTAAACCCTAAACCCTAAACCCTAAACCCTAAACCCTAAACCCTAAACCCTAAACCCTAAACCCTAAACCCTAAACCCTAAACCCTAAACCCTAAACCCTAAACCCTAAACCCTAAACCCTAAACCCTAAACCCTAAACCCTAAACCCTAAACCCTAAACCCTAAACCCTAAACCCTAAACCCTAAACCCTAAACCCTAAACCCTAAACCCTAAACCCTAAACCCTAAACCCTAAACCCTAAACCCTAAACCCTAAACCCTAAACCCTAAACCCTAAACCCTAAACCCTAAACCCTAAACCCTAAACCCTAAACCCTAAACCCTAAACCCTAAACCCTAAACCCTAAACCCTAAACCCTAAACCCTAAACCCTAAACCCTAAACCCTAAACCCTAAACCCTAAACCCTAAACCCTAAACCCTAAACCCTAAACCCTAAACCCTAAACCCTAAACCCTAAACCCTAAACCCTAAACCCTAAACCCTAAACCCTAAACCCTAAACCCTAAACCCTAAACCCTAAACCCTAAACCCTAAACCCTAAACCCTAAACCCTAAACCCTAAACCCTAAACCCTAAACCCTAAACCCTAAACCCTAAACCCTAAACCCTAAACCCTAAACCCTAAACCCTAAACCCTAAACCCTAAACCCT